>JAALXH010000074.1:0-21244 GCA_012977735.1 Fusarium tanahbumbuense | reverse complement strand
TAAACTAGAAAACTAAGCTAAGGTAAATAATTATTAATAAGAAAGATAATAATAGGAGAGATAATAAAACCCTATATATATATAGGAACCTATACTAGAAACTACTATAATAGTAACTACTTTATAATATGCTGTCGCAGCTTTTCTAGTACTACTTCCAGTAAGTCTTGGGCTGTTTTCTGTCTGTCATTTGCCAGCATAACCAGTGCCGCTTTAAGGAGTGAAATTCTCCACAAAACCGTGCTAACCCCCTGTCAAGTATCCCAGATGTACCGACCAAATTTGTATGCCAGCCGCCATGCCTTGTTCACACCCTTGTTCACTTAAGCGCCAGCCTATCGTATAGTCATTCCTATTCGCTAGAGCCCCTCTCTCATTAATATCACTTGAGCAGCGCTTGATGAGCATAAATACTGAGCACCTCAGCCATTCAATCAGGTAAAATATCTCAATCACTTTCTTCTGCACTTCCCCTTTGAATTACTATCAATGACTCAAAGGAGCCTCCGGTCTACTTCCCTTGCCGAGTCAGATGGCTCAGTAAGTTCATACGAGGAAGCTAGTGTGTTTGACAGCGACAATAGTCATACATCAGACATAGATACCAATCTCAGCGATGCTAGCGATATCGACCTCGACTTGGATGATGCATCGGGTCTTCTGGGCAGCAGCGATTTACCTCCCGAATTCTTCCTCCGCATATAGGATGACTTTAAGGAAGAGGACGCAGATGACACTGCGTATGCTGATGGCACGACTCGTCAACTTGATGCAATTGAACGACGGTGGAATACGTATATTTAAAGCTCTTTTTTTTTTCGCGACGCTACTGATATCCTTTAGTTACTGCAAGTACATAAAACAAGACCCTAAATACTGTATGCAGCATATCTCCTTAAGTAAGATTAATGCATTCTTCCACTAGCTCTTTGCCCAGAAAACTGGAGCCAAGGAAAGGAGGCTCCCCGGTATAAGATCTTCCCATACCCTTAAGCAATACTGGAAGGAGTTTCGACTTGTTTATGAGAGGGAGACTAAGAAAAAGATCGATTCTGCTTTAAACCGGAGGATGCGTAGGGTACGTATCTGGCTTTTCTTAGTCGCGAAAGTATTAACATATGACTGATTAGGTCCTTCGAAAACTCGTTGTTGATCACGGTTTGACAGGAGAGTGACGCGAGAACCGATGCATGACTATCGAGGATCTTGAGCGACAAGCAGAAACAACTATTAGCACGACTAGGCAGAGGTTCCACCTTGGCGAGCATCGCATCTACGCTCTTTTATTCCTCCTTCTCATCGCACCAAGTGGCTCTAGACCTAGAGCACTCCTCTTTTTAAGATTTGGCGACCTCGAGCTTTCTTTAGCGCGTGATCCTCAAGGAGGCCCGCACCGTATTCTTATTCGTTTTAGGCTTCGCTTCACGAAGACTTTCCTTGGAGAAAAAGAAACGTAAGTAATGCCTAAGCGCATTTGACCACTGAGCCTGACTTGTACAGCAATACCTTGACTCTTCCCGAGACTATCTTTGACTCGAGCCTGCTACTCAGTCCACATACCCTTCTTCTTGGTCTTTTGTTCTATCATAAGGCATTTGATGCTCCAACTCTCACTTCTCCTGAGCATCTGAGCAAGCTTAATATTCACCCTGACGAGCACGAGTTACCCCTGCCTCTCAAGCAGAGTATAAATGACACATTTATTTTTCGTAGAGCTACCAAGACAGGAATGAACTTATATATATTATCTGTAAATGAACAGATTACGTATAGTATGATTTCCAGTTGGACAAAGAAGCTTGGCGAACTAGCTGGGTTTGGCGTTGTTGTGATCTTATATACGCTTCGTTATAATGCAGACAACGAGTTTAACCAATGCTATACATACCTTTGTTATGTGCAAACACAGATTGACTAAAGAGTGATACAGCGAATATCAGCAATGGACTTCGCAACCTTATGCTTCAACACGCTAACTCTCGGATGTTTGAGAAACATTACCTCGGCCGTGTTGTTCCTGTGGATACTATGGCTGTTGTGAGCTACAAAGAGCAGCAAAAAGCGTTGATGCGTCAAGCCTGCAGTATCGGGTACTCAGCCAGTAAACGACGGCCTACGCATCTCACTGCAGAGCAGTCCGCAAGCATTAATAATGACCCCAAGATCCAGGATCTCCTTCGACAACGAGAACATCTTACTTCTAAGATCAACAAGTCCGATCAAATTCGCACGCATCTGAGGAATATTTCTAAGGAAATTCAGAGTGAGAAGGCGCGTCTGCGCAGAAAACGTAAAGATCAGATCAGACAGACCTGGTCCCGGGAACAGGCTGTAACTGATATCGAGCGACAACTAGCTGGCAAGGCGTTTGAGGAGTCGCTAGTCTCGCCATCGGACGAAGATGCTCATCCGGCCCAGAAACGCCTATACGAAGCTTTAAGAGCTCCAGCAACCAACACAATTAAGTCCGAATATCAGCGTCGTAATAATGCAATTCTTAGCGTTATATCTTATTGTTCTGTCCAAGAACCGCCTCTGCCTCCTTTGACAAGGTACAAAGCGGTTACTACCAGAAAAGGTGTTACTAATCTGCATAACGATACCACCAAGGACACTGAAAGTAGCGCCCTTGGTAATGCAATAACATCAGTCTTCGTTAAAAGCCGGACGGATCGAACTCGCAGGTGCTTTCTTTGTGTTAGTCAGGCCACCACTCTTCAGCCTTCCGATCCAGCTATCTATGGGCTAATCAAGCCTTTCTATTCACCGGGGGACTTAAGTAGGCACTTCAAACGACACCATCTCTCCAACCTCCAACCAAATGAAAAGCTCTATTGCTGCTTATGTGACGAGACATTAGAACACAAGATGCACTTGCAAAACCATGCTGAGACAGTGCATGGGACTGTATCACATGGAGGTTGATTCTTGACGGTCTCACATGGAACAATCTTGGTACTTATGTCGCGAAGCCTTTTGTTTTCACGGGACTATTCCTTTTACGAATTTTGCTTTCAAGACACAGGATTATGAGAGGATAAGAAGGCAACTAGTATCTACCTCCATTATCTCTCCCTAGCCTCTTAAGACAATCTCAGTACTTTAACCTTACGTAGCAAAGAATGATATATTTGTGATATAATCAATTCGTCTGGTCATAGTAGCAAGTACTCAGACTCGGCCCCTCTATCACAAATGATTCGTACTGTCCCATCCAGCAAGATATGCCACCGACGATATTGTATCAGGATGGTCTATACCAAGCACTTTTTGTCGCAGGACTATGCAACACCGCATAAGGGATAAAGCATCTTCGGTCCGGCCATTGTTTTTCCAGGTGATAGCAAGATTACCCATGTTCGTCAGGGTAGATGGATGTTCCTCTCCCAGCACTCTCTTGCTCATCTCCATCACATGTACCTGGAGTTCTTCTGCCTCCTTCCAACGCCCCTGATCCCAGTATGTAGGTGCCAGGTTATTCATACTCATCAGCATAGATGGATGTTTGTCTCCTAGCACTCTCTTGCTTATCTCCATCACATGTACCTGGAGCTCTTCTGCCTCTTTCCAACGTCCCTGTTTTCGGTATGTTAATGCCAGGTTGGCAATGCTCATCAGCGTAGATGGATGTTTATCTCCTAGCACCCTCTTGCTTATCTCCATCACATCCACCTGGAGCATTTCTGCCTCTTTCCAGCGTCCTTGACTCAAGTATGTTGATGCCAGGTTATTCATGCTCGTCAGCTTAGATGTATGTTTATCTCCTAGCACCCTCTTTCTTATCTCCATCTTATGTACTTGGAGCTCTTCTACCTCCTTTAAACGCCCCTGGCTTCGGTATATTGATGCCAGGATATTCATGCTCGTCAGCGTATCTGGATGTTCGTTTCCTAGCATCCTCTTCGTTACCTCCATTACATGCACCTGGAGCTCTTCTGCTTCCTTCCAGCGTCCCTGGTTCAAGTATGTTGATGCCAGGTTAGACATGCATTTCAGCGTATGTGGATGTTTATCTCCTAGCACCCTCTTTGTTATTTCCACCACATCCATCTGGAGTTCTTCTGCCTCCTTCCAATGTCCCTGATCCCAGTATGTTAATGCCAGGTTAGACATGCTCGTCAGCGTATGTGGATGTTCGTCTCCTAGCACTCTCTTGGTTACCTCCACCACATCCATCTGGAGTTCTTCTGCCTCCTTCCAACGTCGCTGTTTTCGGTATGTTGATGTCAGGTTATTCATGCTCGTCAGTGTAGATGGATGTTCGTCTCCTAGCACTCTCTTGCTTATCTCCATTACGTCCATCTGGAGCACTTCTGCCTTCTTCCAACGTCCCTTGATTTGGTATGTTGATGCCAGGTTAGACATGCTCGTCAGCGTATGTGGATGTTCATCTCCTAGCACCCTCTTTCTTGTCTCCATCACATGTACCTGGAGCTTTTCCACCTCCTTTAAACGCCCCTGGCTTCGGTATGTTGATGCCAGGTTGGCAATGCTTATCAGCGTATCTGGATGTTCGTCTCCTAGCACCCTCTTGCTTATCTCCATCACATCCACCTGGAGCACTTCTGCCTTCTTCCAGCGTCCCTGTTTCCGGTATGTTAATGCCAGGTTGTTTATGCTTTTCAGCGTATGTGGATGTTTATCTCCTAGCACCCTCTTGCTTATCTCCACCACATCCATCTGGAGTTCTTCCGCCTCCTGCCAACGCCCCTCATAGAGAAAATAGCCTGTCATATTATGTAAAAGATATGCTCTTCTCTTTTTCCCCTCCCTTGAGCTAGCATTCTCATTCTTTAGCACAGCGTAAGCATGCGGAAGGTACTTAAGACACACTTCTCGAGTCTCAAATCGGCCGTATGGGTAGACATCCGACACTATCTTCAGAGCACACTGTGCAAACTCGGCCATCTTGCCCTTTATGACCAGCCATTTCCGTGCCACTAGGTGCACTAGCCGGTGTATGTCCAAACTTTGATCTTTTGCCTCTGATACGAAGCAGAATGCTTTGAGAGTACCTAAAGCCTTCGTAATCCTTACTTCTTGAGAAGACTTATTCGCTGCTGCCACTCTTTCCCTCTGACAGTAGTTTGTAATAAATTCTCTTGGAATAGCCTAGCGATCAAGCAGGCTGATCAAAGATAGAACTTCGCCTGCAAATCGATCTTATTTGTTAATCTGCTCAAAAGAGATAATCCAAGTTGCCGTAACCGCATGTGGCGTCTCTGAGTCTCGTCCTACCGTCTCAAATGGCTCGCTTAGGCATTCGACTAAAGTAGCATTACTCGTATCTAGTAGCACAATATAGTTATTGATTGTTATGCCGTTTTCGTAAATAAATGCTGCTGCTTGTGTAAGCGCAAGAGGTAGGTTTTCCAGCCGAGTTGCGAGACCAGATATTTCTTCATCGGGAATGTCGCTGTTTTCTAGCATGGTGCATATCAACTCGCTCGTCTCATGGCTGGTCATATTACCAACCTCAATTGGCTGCTTTCCCCGAGCCAGTCTTGAGCCAGCCTGCTTGTTCCTAGTTGTTACCAGGATTGATCCATGGGCGCACTCGGGGATATAGCGACCTAGTTTCTCCTGTGTTGGATGTGCATTCTCTTGCTGTAGCTGAAAGAACAGCTGCGTGTCGTCGGCATTATCAATCACCATAAGCCATTGCCTCTTGAATCTCTTTGTTAGCCAGTCCCTAACGAGCACTAATACGTCGACCTTTGGATCATCTCGTCCAGGGATATTGCATTCTTCGGCAATTGAGGCATAACTCTGGCGGAAGCGTTCTTCATTACTCGCATGAACCCAGAACACGGACACATCTGGGCGCTCCTGTCGCAGCCAATAGACATAGGCTAGTGCAATTTGTGTTTTTCTACAAGCAGTTAGAACCAGAATGCTACTTCGGTGGTTAGAGAGCAAGATACCCTACGCCCCCGAGTCCGTATAGCGATACTCTCAGCTGCGTGTTTGCGGTAGCCAGACGTTGGCTAAAGCCAAGTTGTAGCTTAAGCGTTTCAAAGATTTCGGGTCGGTGGACAAAATCTGGATTCTCTGTGTACGGTACAAGGACTGGTTCTCTTAGTTTCATCCATTATAACACTAGTCGTTTAGTACATACATATTGAACCAGCACTTCGTTTTCCGCGTTGCGCCTCCAGTGCTCGTTGAGCAAGACCTATGATTATCTCGCGAGTTTTGTAGTATTCATGGTCCCGAGGCCCGAATTTTACCATATCAGAATGTGTGCGAGCAATAGCGCACGTATGCTCAGGGCCCGTTTCCCACGTACGACAGTGCGTTGCAGAAGACTTGGTAACTAAACATGCCTTCGGACCGAACATCGACCAATCACCATTTTTGTCCTGTTTTGACGTTAGTTTGTTCATTTCGACATACTTAAGGGGTAATATACCTTGCGCGCGGTGGGTGACTTTTCCGTCTCGTAAAAACAAACAATCTCAGAGTCACCCTCCTCACCTAACGCAGTATGAAACTCCCGTTGTTGAATGCTAAGAATTTGAGAGTTGATATGGCTGATCGACTCAATCAAGAAGCGGTTCGGCCCATCCCCCACCATGGGAATTAGCGAGCTAATGTCCATGCCATCATGTGGAACTCCAAAAAACACAATGCCGTATACTGCCTTGATAAGTTTTAGATGATCCTCGTTCTTCGACTTTGACAATGTTATTATAGCCTAACACACGTGTTAGCATTCCATAGATGCAATAATAATTGGTTGCGGTGAACTCACTTGCTTGACAATAAGCCCCCCTAAACTGTGGGCAACAAAGATGATCGGTCTAGCGACCCGGGTACGAACTAGTGCAAGCAAGCTGTTTTGAAATGATGTGGCCAGGTCTTCCACATTCTGAAAACTGTTGCTACTCGCAGCGCTCGACTCATAGCCATAAATCATGATTCGCGCTATTGGATCGGTTGTGTCTTTGCGCGTCAGGTCGTAAGGCAGAGAGTCTCGTAGCCACATGTGGTCCCCGTTTCTCTCTTTGAAAGACCCAAAGGCATGGCCACCGAGGCCAGATATGGCAATGATACTATTTTGTTCAGCTCAGTAGGTTCACCTGGTAGTTGATCGATTGTCTTACTCAACACTGTGATCCTCAGGAGGCGGGTTGTAGAGTGGGGTAATGCCAAGCAATGCTTGATCAATCACGAGGTACTGATCGCGAGCAGACTGAGTCTGAGGTAATCTTGGTAAAAGAATACTCCAGGAAGAGCCATTTTGTAACCGTTTAGGGACGCTCTGAAAAGTGGCCGTACCTGTGCTGCAGTGGCCGTCGATATCGGTGGTCAAAGATTTAATAAGCGGCTCGACAATACCATCCTGGCTTATCAAGAATGATTGCAAGCGATCCTCATCCCAATCCGGCGGCACACCGGAGATTCGAAATGTTTTCCCTCCTTTCGTTGGTTTAGATGGATGTGTGATCTCAGATGCCGGCAATATTTGCGAACCAAAAAGCCAATAGGCGAAAACTGTCGTCAGCAATACAAAGGTGAGTATAGCGAGCTGGCCAGTCTGTGAGATATCCATAGTTGAAAAGAACAAATGCAGGCTAGGATTGAGGCAAAACAGCGAGGAAGATTTCTATGCTGAAATAACTGTTGAGGTTGAGATGAAGATGGCGCGTTTGCCTTAGAATGAGTCTTACTGTACTCGACGTGGTGATGCGAGGAGATGGTGAGAATGAAAAGAGGGGGCATCAGAGGTGTCCCTGAATTTGCGGCTGAAACAGGTTGTACAACCAACAACATGTCCCCCCGGCGCATTATGGCCAATCAATCCAAACCAGGCTCGGAAAGCAACGCAACGGCCGACGCCTTAGGGTTTAATGGTCACTCGTCGGGAGCCAAGCTGCCTATCGAAGTAAAGTGTATTGTTAAGTTAAATGGAACGCCACCTCGGACATCTAACTTCTGCCTCATATCTCATGACGAAGACGCGGCCCGCAGCGCATACTCTCACAAGAACTTGCCAACTCTGCCCAGGCGCGGTAAGCACAGTGCGCAGTATGGTAAATGATGGGCGGGGTGACACTCTAAATAGGTCAACATCACGCCATTATTGTTTCGTAGGTGGAGGACACAGCGCGTTCACCTCTAGCGCCGCTGTTCCGTCGGGAGCTAGACGATCTGCGCTCTTAGTGAGTGTTCGGAAAGGATCAACAATTTCCGTCTTTACTCCTCTATTCTATCCTACTTGGATTAGTGTTGAATTCCTGGGACGCCACCTTTTGGGTGGGATACTCCAAAGCCACGCAAATCATTTAACAGCAGAGTGGCCCGGCCCCGCACTAAGGTATGAAACGAAGATGAGGGACATTCCCGCGTTAGTGAAATGCCATATCCCACCTTTAGTAGAAATATACAACATTCATCAACAAGCTCATCCTCTGCATCTACCTTCCATGCCCAATGAACCAGGCGGTAAGCCAGCCCAAGGTGTCGTGGGAATTTGTCTCAGCTGATGCTTCCAGACTCGTCGACTGACCCCGCCATTCTCGAAAGAGAATGCCCTTGTGCACGATGTTCGAAGATTTGCCCCATTCCTGGATGCAGGAAAAGACACCCACGCGTATCTCGAGACGGATCTACATACTCCGCGAATAGACAAGATCTATTCCTTCCTATGGCTCGCCGGCCTCCCACGACCTGCCCGACCCCTTCATCGACAAAACCTTTTACTACGAACCATTTACCTTACTGAGGCCCCAGACGAACATCTTGTGTGGCACGATGCATCAATTCTCATCAAGCCTATGCCTGATTACCTTCTCGACTACGAGTTCTGGGAACAAGAACTGTGCAACGATGCAGCGCTCTATGGAAGCGCGTACGGGTTGCTCGTGTCCTACGCCTGGCTCGTGCGACACAAGAGTGATCTGCGCATCGCCATCGGCGCAGGTCTTCTGCCAGTCGATATACACTGGAATGACTGGGTTGTATTTGTCGCGGATCTCAACATACGTCTTGACAGTATCACGTTGTATGAGGTAAACCACCGTTATAGATACGGAGAACTACGTCTTTCACGGCTTAATTCTCTCTATCATCCCGGCTTAGCCGGCTTATCGCTTCACAATACTGTATACGGCTTCATGTCCGAGTCTGTACGCTACGCGACTTTCTTCGAGCGTAACTTTGGCTGGATGCTAGCTGTGTTTGTCTACGTCACCGTCATTCTATCGGCAATGCAGGTGGCACTAGCTACGAATAATTCGGTAGCAACGGCCCCTTCCAACAGTTCTCCTATGGGTTAGCTCTTTTATCTATAGCGTTTGTCTTCGCAGTGGTGATTCTTATGTTGCTTGTGTGGTGGTCGCTTTTTTGGTTTCATCTGCTGTCTACCATACAGTACTGCAAGAAGGTAGCTTTGCAACGGAAGCAGAACAATCACACGGAGTAAGCTAGGGCAGATGAAATGTTCGTTTGAAGTTCTTCCATCAGCTAACCTGACTTTGCTTTTCGGATACACCCTGTACTGCCAAAATTGGGAAAAGGCGTGTCGTAAGCCACGGCGGCTAGTTGCTGTGCACCGTGGCAGCCTCGTTCAATAAATTACGCCCATTGAAGTTGGTAACATGACCAGCCATGAGACGAGCGAGTTGGTGCGCACCATGCTGGAAACCAATGACATTCCTGATAACAGAATATCTGGTCTCGCGACTCGATTGGAAAACCTACCTCTTGCGCTTGCATAAGTAGCAGCATTTATTCACGAAAACGGCATAACAATCGATTGATACATTGTGCTACTAGATAAGAGTGATACTACTTTCGTTGAATGCCTAAGCGAGCTATTTGAGACGGTAGGGCGAGACTCAGAGACGCCACATGCGGTTACGGCGACGTGGATTATCTCATTTGAGCAGATCGAGAAGTAAGATAGATTCGCAGGCGAAGTTCTATCTTTGATCAGCCTGCTTGATCGCCAGGCTATTCTAAGAGAATTTATTACAAACTACTGGCAAGGGGAAAGGGTAGCGGAGGTGAATAAATCTTCTTAGGAAGTGACGCTTAAGAAGGCTTTAGGTACTCTTAAAGCATTCTGCTTTGTATGAGAGGCAAAAGATCAAAGTTTGGATATACACCGGCTGGTGCAACTGGTTGGGCTACCACTCTTCAGCCTTCCGATCCAGCTATCAATGGGCTAATTAAACCTTTCTATTCACCGGGGGACTTGAGCAGCCACTTTAAACGACGTCATCTCTCCAATCTTCAGCCAAACGAAAAGCCCTATTGCCGCCTGTGTGATGAAATATTGGACCATAAAATGCATTTACAAAACCATGCGGAGACGGTGCACGGAACTGTATCCTATGGAGGTTGATGATCATCGGCCACAAAGAACAATGGTTTTTGATCTATGTGGCAAATCCTTCCGTCTTATTGGAACTATCTTGTCAACGATGGCAGTGTGCCGCCCGATTGGGACGAGGAACATTTGCAATTATTCCTGTTTAAGGCATCAAGCGGTAGTTGATATCGAACGGCAACTGGCTGGACAAAACTTTATAATAGCGCCAGAATCGCCACCAGATGAGAGTGTCTACGATCGATTCGAAGGTAACACCTCGTAATAGTGGGGCAAAGGATGTATTCGTCCCGCCCGGTATCTGCGGACAGCCACCCAGAAGGCAACGGACACATGTGTACGATACTGAAGGGTTCAGCAATATTACACGGCGAGCTAATCCCATTTGAGGTTGGTAGGCGTCGCATTCGATCCCAGGGACGGCCGCGCAAAGATGTTTCGCTAGAGCGTATTATAATAATCTTACTTTCTTCTCCATGATCGTGACATGGATTTTATACAAACTTTTGTATTCCGTATTATAGGACCCTAGTCTACATCTGTCGGCATATCAAGTTCAGGGAGTATCTGAAGATTTCAGATTTAGTTCCCTTCCCTCGATCCAGCCTCAAGAAGTCGCTCAACAACCTGAATATGGCCACCTGCTGATGCCGCCTGGAGCGCTGTCCGTCCTCCATATTGAGCAGCAGTAGCATTAACATCAGCTCCAGCCTGAAGAAGTCGCTCAACAACCTGGATATGACCACCTGCTGATGCCGCCTGGAGCGCTGTCTCTCCTCCAGATCTAGTAGTAGCAGCATTAATATTAGCTCCAGCGTCAAGAAGTTGATCAACAACCTGAATATGGCCACCTGCTGATGCCGCCTGGAGCGCTGTCCGTCCTCTAACTTCAGCAGCAGCAGCATTAACATCAGCTCCTGCTTTAAGAAGTCGATCAACAACCTGAATATAGCCACCTTCTGATGCCGCCTGAAGCGCTGTCCGTTCTCCATATTCAGCAGCAGCAGCATTAACATCAGCTCCAGCGTCAAGAAGTCGCTCAACAACCTGAATATAGCCACCTGCTGATGCCGCCTGGAGCGCTGTCTGTCCTCCAAATCTAGCAGCAGTAGCAGTATTAACATCGGCTCCTGTTTCAAGAAGTTGATCAACAACCTGAATATGGCCACCTGCTGATGCCGCCTGGAGCGCTGTCCGTCCTCTATATTCAGCAGCAGTAGCATTAACATCAGCTCCTGCTTTAAGAAGTCGCTCGATAACCTGGATATGGCCGCCTGCTGATGCCGCCTGAAGCGCTGTCCGTCCTCCAGATCTAGCAGCAGCAGCATTAACATCAGCTCCAGCTTTAAGAAGTCGCTCAATAACCTGGATATGGCCACCTGCTGATGCCGCCTGGAGCGCTGTCCGTCCGTCAACTTCAGCAGCAGCAGCATCATTAACATCAGCTCCAGCCTCAAGAAGTCGATCAACAACCTGAATATGGCCACCTGCTGATGCCGCCTGGAGCGTTGTCTGTCCTCCACATCTAGCAGCAGCAGCAGCATTAACATCAGCTCCAGCCTCAAGAAGTCGCTCAATGACCTAGATATGGCCACCTGCTGATGCCGCCTGAAGCGCTGTCTGTCCTCCAGATCTAGCAGCAGCAGCATTAACATTAGCTCCAGCGTCAAGAAGTCGCTCAACAACCTGAATATAGCCACCTGCTGATGCCGCCTGGAGCGCTGTCCGTCCTTCAACTTCAGCAGCAGCAGCATTAACATCAGCTCCAGCCTCAAAAAGTCGCTCAACAACCTGGATATGGCTACCTTCTGATGCCGCCTGGAGCGCTGTCCGTCCTCTATATTCAGCAGCAGCAGCATTAACATCAGCTCCTGCTTTAAGAAGTCGCTCGATAACCTGGATATGGCCACCTGCTGATGCTGCCTGGAACGCCCTATCGATGCTGATCATTGAACACCTAACATCTAGAAAAATCGCAATGGCCTCGTCATCGCCTTCAGAGGCTGATGTTTTCATTAGCTCCATTCTTTTAAGCTCAGGTAATCCCAAAACACTATTGGCATAGCGCAAAAGAGCATAATGACGCGCCTGGTGACTCCAGAAAAGAATTGCTTCCTCCTTTCGGGAAAAAAATGGTTCCTGCCAAGGTACGTGCGCCAGAGTGTTGCCATTCGTGATAGTTTGATACCACAAGTTCCAAGTATTAGACCTCTCCTTTCGAAAGTTGCCTGTGTGAGAAACCCAATGTTTCGCTGCGTACCTAAGGAATGGATGGCTCTGTTGAAGTCTGTTTATACCATCAGCTCTGTCGTAACTTGCGAGGGCCTTAGCAAGATCTGGACCGGCTTTGGCTTTACGATGCCCGAAGACATCTGCGAAGCGCGATGTTAGTTCCGTAATCTTTGGACCTCTGCTAAGAACAGAGCCCGGTATGGCCATAGGGTTTACTTGGAGTGGTTGTAGTCGTTGGGCTACAGCCGTCTTGAAGTCGTTGAGGTGAAGGTAGGTAACACATATTTCGCCAGCGAAGTGATCTGCCTCATCCTCATCAACATGAAAATCGGAAAGCTGGGTCGGCAAGTCTCCCTTAGTTATGAATTCTCGGATAGTGCTGTGAGCGAACTGAAGCGACGGAGGCTGGTCTTCGGTGACTTGAAGGAGATTTTCGCACCATAGGACAATAGGTGACATTTCACGAACTAGCCGCTCAGTCTTCAAGTATGGCTGCCCAATGTCGATAGAGACGGCTTCACGGATCTCATCAAGTGTCAGGGGCCGTTTCGCTACCGCCACCCACTGAAATACCTTCTGGGCCAACCTAGTCTTCTTTTGCCGAGACATGATGCGTGATAACGCCCGGACAAAAGTTTCTTCCAAGTTTTTGGGGAGACTATGCAGGGACTGTCTGATATCGTCATCACAGTCTGCGATACATATTTCGTCTATCAGAAATGTAACCCAGAGAAACCTTGAGGCATAAGCTTTAGTTCATTTCGGGGCTGAATAGAAGTTGCTTACATCCCGTCAGCGTGGCGAGTAAGAGTATCTGTGATGTGGTTCAAAAGGCGAGGGTCTTGAAGCACCAGGTCTTCATTTCGCGTCCGCTCTTGAAGAGACGCCTCGACATAGATACGGATGTCTGACGCGAGATTGACGGGGCTCATTGACACGTGCTCTATCTGTGAGAACCTGCCTTTCAGGTCTACAAAGACGCTATCACGACTGGTAATGAATATCCTCAACTTCAAAGTATTGGTAGCAAGCGATGATAGTGCGTCAAGGAGAGCTCGTCGTTCAGCAGCGTCACATTCATCAAGGCCATCGATAAAGACGAAAAAGATACCAGGATTCTTGATTCTTTGCCGGAGAAGGAATTCCCAGTCTTGGAGCGGAACGAAATGCTTCCGGTCTAGTTCCCGCAGTTGGTGTTTGATTTGTTCTGGCAGCGTGGTAACATCTACGGATTGCCGGATGATCGATCGAATTATCGTTTCCGCCCTCAGGGAGTCCGAGTTGTCGTACTGCAAAAAAAAGAACGCCACATGGTCATCGCGATTCTTTTTAATAAGAATATGATTGATGACGTTAGCGCTTAACAACGTTAGCATTTTTATATGGGAATCTAGGAAAAGGGTACTCGATCTACCATAGAATCGTCTTTCCTGACCCAACTGTCCTGTATTAGCACGGCCCACTGAGAAGCGTTGCACGACGTACTCTTCCCAGAACACCAGAGCAAGACTGATCCCGTTCCCTCATACCATCGAACGAATTCGGAAGTGCTGATTATCCACTCCGCCGTACTATTTTGGTGCTTTTTTCGAGCTTCCCTGAACGGTGTCTCGTAATCGTGTGAGGAGAGTGACTCAAGAAGTCGATGTCTTTCTTTTACTACAAGCAGGTCAGCATCAATTCCTCTAGCAAGATAGGAAATCCTGACTGGCTCGGCGTATAGATCGTTGCACTTGCAACTCTTTGATTGTATCTAGCTCGCTCTCCACCTTCGGGATGAATTTTCTTAGCCTCGACCGCTCCTTTGATGCAGCCACTCTCTCCTTCTCCTGCAGCATCTGGTCCTGGCGATCGGCTTGTGCCTTTGCAAAGTTAACCTCGTCCTTTACGTTTTTTCCCATTCTTCGGATATTACTGGCGTCAGACTCGAATTCTTGTTCGAAGCGGAAAGCGGCCATCAGTTGTTTCTGCCCTACGTCGGGTAAGTAAGTGCCTGTTTATCCATTGACAACAGGAAATTGCAAACAAGATCTTTGAATGGCCTCAACCACATGTTTACAGCAGCGAATGATTGAGGCATGAAAATCGCAAAGTGCCTTCTGAAGCCGGGTGGATGTCGTGTAAAGGGCTTGATATTCGGCAAATCGCGGGCATTGGTCGCTCAATTCCATGAACAAGGCCGAGACCGACTCGAAGCACGATGTGTAGTTCACTGCTATCTGCAATAGTTAGCCGGAGTTTATAATTGCGAGACTTCACCAGTTACAAGCATAGCAAGCTTGACGCTTACCCAGACCAAAGCCGCAATTTCTGGACGGGACGAAACGAAAGTGTCGACTACGACGGAGAACCTCTGTACGGATTGAAGAATGGAAGAGAGCCGACCGGCAATGCCGCGGCCTTTCTTCAATTGGCTTTCACGATCCAGCTGAGCGGTGAATATTCTGACAGTGTCTGGGTCTTGAATGGCGCCGATATTACTAAGTTTCCGCCGTTGGTTATCTGTCAAGATAGTCTGGAAATCCTGGATTGCGGTTTCGAGTGATTCTCGAGGGTTGGCAGAATCCCCAACAGGAACTACGACCGTAGCGACTTCCATTGTATTGTGAGGAAGCCTGGTCACGTGATAGGGTTTTGTGGAGACTTGGCTACCTCTCCAGCACAATTATGGTCTGTCTGCGCTGGTCGACGGATAGAATAGTTCTCGGGCTGTGAATACTGCACCCGGTTGAACCGATCTGGCTATGGGGTGAAAGAATGAAAACTGGTGAGCCTATAGACTAAGGAGGTCGTTTGGACTGAGGCTGATGGTGTACAAAAAGTAAATGAAGGGTCAAGAGACTATGATCAGGCTGCGAGAAAGAATTTATCATTTTCTCACGTGGCTTCTGCACAGCCACGACCCCCTGACGCGAATTACAATGTTGCCGATGCGTGACAACACCATATCCAGGGTGAAAGGCTGAATCAAAAGTATGATAAGTGAAATTAGTTGGAATCGCGTGATCGGTCGCGACAGCGAAATGGAATAGTCTTTTCCCTAGTAAAATCGATAAATCAGCTGCTCCTTCAACCATACCTCGACCCGCTTCCCAGCTAGTGACTCACTAACATTTTCTGCTTGTGGGTACAGACATGTCGATGACTAAGGAGTTGAGGCGCAAGCTACTAGAGGATAGAGTGACGGACGGCAAGAAACATTTTGGGTCGGTGGGACAGAATCCTATAGGATTGATATGACATATTTTACGAGACAAAGTCCCTTCTTGCTTTTGAGCCAGATATCATCGGCTTATGTGGAAAGCGCTCATACGATGATCATGTGAAGATATTTAGTATTCTTAGTCGCAGCACCAAAACTACCTACAGCGACAAGACTCCAATCATCAAATACAGCCTCAGAATAGTTAAAGCATTAGGCGCTAGCCTGTAATCAATCTTTTGGTTGAAACTAGCACAGATAGTGCGAACATTAAATGTCTGATTCGTGTATTCTAAAATATCATCTTCCAAATTCTTTTCCGATGTCATAATACATTACCATGTCCTTCGAACCTTGAACCGCTACAGCTTGTCATATGACTCATATTATGAGTTCCCTCTGCTTGCTTCCCACATGCTTGTTATCTACGCCAATGTCGATAAATCATCTGGTGTGCTCTGCCATACTGTCAAGAGCGCTACCCTGTATTCGAATGAGTAAGTCCTAAGCGTAATTTGCATTATCGGCCTTCCGCATCTTATCACAGCGTGTGGACGCTAGCATAAGTATCGGCAGCGATTCATAATGCCAAATAAAAACGACGTTTAAGGTAAAAGAGAATATCCCGCGATGCGGGAAGCGATTTCTATGGTTAGTACGCTGTTTTGTTCAGAAATGCATGATGTCATCGATGTCGCATCTGCGTTGAAGCCCCGCATAATAAGACCAATCAGAAAATCCCTGTGAACCGGGACTCAACCCCCATTTGTTTTCGTGTTTCGCTTTGTACCATTCGATAATCCATCCCAGCGTCAGATGGGGGTGGCGATCATGAGGTACAACTGAATGCTTTCGTATGCCCTGGAACACCACTGCTTTTTTAACAACTACCAATGAAAGCCCCCCTTCATTAACTGGGTCGTCAACTAGTGGCACATCAAGCTACCCGGATAGAGTAAAGCTAACGAACAGTTAGCGTATTGTTGAGTGGACAAACATACTTTTCCAACAGCCTCTAGCGCCTGCTAATTTCAGGGAGTCTTGCAAGATTTAGGCACCATTGTTCACAACCAACAGCTGACAACTTCTGAGGTAATGTTTGTGCTACCACAAATTCGGATCAAAATAGACAGGTCAGAGACAAACGCTATTTGTTTGTTTCCTTGTAGAGCCAGAAGCTCGTGAAGGTTTGCCTGGTGTGACCAATCACTACATTCTTCCAAGCCTACCCAATAAGAATGCAATGTAGCCGAGGTTTCGCGTCTCAGCTCAAAATTCCTTCTGAACTTGTGTAACCAACCAAGGACACCGCGGAGTTAATAACTGCACCAGTGCCTCTTCACATTATCGTGCTTAGCTTAGAAGCTCCCGACAGGTCGAAGCGACGGGCTTGACAGAAAACACGATTCGTACGAATGCTATCAGACTACTCAAGCTGAGCCTTGGAAAAACCTACTTCTAAATCACGGGGCCTTACCTCATCATTCTGCACCATTTACTTCCGTCGCGTCTGTCTATATATCCTCCTGAAACATTGCCCAGGTATCGATAGTTAAAAGGCGTTTCTTAGGCCACAAACTGGCACAACACCAGCCTTTATTTCTGCTACAAGTTACTGAAAGAGGCCTTCGTTTACAAGATCACGATAGTACTTTCTATCTAAACAACTCTTCAAACAAATCGCTTTTATTTAGATACCTTAACGATTATCAACCACGTTCAAAGCTATCGGCTACCTGAAATACGATGGATTCAAACGATTCTGGGGTATCTTCTATGGGACCAAGGCAGGATCCTATGAGGATATCTAGTATCATTAGCCTCAATGTAGGGGATAGAGGTCACGACGTCGGAACTACCAGCAGTAGAAAGCTTCATAACGTCGAGTATAGCCTCAAGATACGACAACAACCAATGGCTGCTCGATCGTGTGGCTTTGGAGAAAGGGACAGAAGAGTTATTGACCCACCGCCTGTTGTGCAGCTCATGATCAAAGGCCCAAACCTCGCTCATTCACAATATGAAAAGCTACTGCGTGGCAATCACTATATCATGAGCTGCTCATTATATGATGAAAGTGGGTCTGAATTCGCAACCTCCACAACCAAACAGCGGCGACAGGAGCGCCAACTGTTGGGGACGGTGATTAGTACTCCCTTTGTTGGTAAGGACGAGCATGGTGAGGAGGGTTGCTTCTTTTGTTTCCCAGACCTATCTTGCCGTACCCCCGGATCGTTTCGGCTCAAGTTTAGCCTGGTCGAAATCGACCCAACTCGTACAGATAGAGGAAAACATTTTCCGGAACTAGCTGAAGGCAACAGCCATATCTTCGATGTTTACACCGCACAGGATTTCCCGGGAATGCAAGCTAGTACAGAGTTGGTGAAACGTCTGAGAGATCAAGGATGCATTATTCCCATTAAGAAGGGTGTCAAATCGAACAAGGCCAAGAGGCAGGATTATTCCAACGATGAGGAATCAGGCATGTCCGTTCCATCCTGCTAAGGAAAAGGACAAGCGCGTACAGAATGTAGCTTGTTATAGATGGGTGAAGGGATGTCAAGAGGCCTAGTATATCCAAGTGCCTAGATGAGCTGCGAAGTGGAGGGGGAAACATGTTCGATCGAGCGCATTCACAACGGTAATGAGCTACAAACTCAAATAAGCTCCAAGTACATTTCTCACATTACAACGGTATATTTGAATGAAAACGCCACATAATTCAATCTATCCCTCTCCAATACACGCAAACTAACAAAAGCGTCGTCACTGATAACTGAATTGGTAACTAGAGGTTAAGCTAGCTTGGACCTAGTACGAATAATCTTTACCACTTTACCAATTCTCTGCGTGGCGCAAAAATTGAAAATTACACTTAAATCAAAAGGAGTAAGGAAGAAAAATTAGTATTACTCTTAACGCTTCGCCCTCTATACTTGAAGTTTACTAATCATGCTAAACTCTATATGTCTAGGTAAGGCCGAATATTTACGGCGTGGTCCATAGCATCGAAATGACCTTCCTCTACCAGTATCTTAAACTTACAGTCTCATAGGGAGCTTCCCTAAACTTTCAAAACTTGGGAACCAGACCCTTAGTTCTACGATGTATTTAAAAAGGTCGATGAGGCTATGATATGGTTCCATCTTGGTGACTGATCGGGACTGTACATTGAGCAGTAACAGTGAGAAGACATAAGCGCCTGAATTTCCACTCTGCATTGATTACAGAACTCATCCTGTCCGTTTTCCTGCGACGATAAGCGCCTTGTACACAAACAACAGAAAGGATGCTGGGCAAAGGCGAAGAGATCGGTATAGGCCCCAAAAGTTCTCTACCCTTACATGTAAATTTACAGCAGCTGCGAGATGAGCCTGATGTCCATCAATCGAATGTGAGTTTGGTATCCATGTTGGCTAGAGAGAAAATTAGAGTAACATCAGAGATTTAAGGGTTCAGATAAGTCTGCTTTGGCGGAACTCATTCGTCTTCAGACTGACGCTATATCTGCACTCGAGAGATCTACGAAATTACTGGAGACGTATATCATGCTTTTGCAAAACCAAATAAAGGAAAACGAAACTTATCCGAGCACCTCAACCCGACAAGAGGCTATGCACGACAACGACCTCAGATCTGCAGATGCCGTTCAGGCCAATGTAGTAGCGAGTATGAGCACCGATTCGGCTGATCATGCCCGCAAGAATGTTTTTGCCGTAAATACATGTAATCTAGAGAACATTACCTCTGGCAAAGACAGCCGGCAGACAATAATTCTAGAGGGTGGTGGTTCGATGAGGGCTAGGAATATCGCGGCGGGTGATGGGTCGGTGCAGCTCATTGGTCAGATCTCTGGTGCTGCGTTGCAAAAGATTGTAAAGAGTTGGGACTGAAGTTTTGACGTGGTTAGGAGTATTGATGGAAATATGGAGGTATTGCTGCCTCGAATCTAAAGGCTCTTCCCAATCTTACTATTCCAGTAGTATGGTATTCGTTGCGAGAAGATTAATCTTGGGGGTGTGAGTTAAGTTTTAGTCTCGCTTGAGAAAGCCAAAAACGGCTTAGTTAAAGTGGAGTCGTCGTACCGAATTCGTCCAGGTATGGTTGATGTCCTTTTTCAGCTCTACCTCAAAAATTAGGTAAATCATAAGTGATTTTTATGTAGTTTGGGGATAGACCTCTGGCCCTCGGAATCGAGTGCCGGGGCTGGGAAAGTCTAAAAAATTTAAAATTGGGGGCCAAAAGTCTGCAAACACCTTTGCGCAAAACATCATCACGTAACGCGGCGACTGTAAATCTTCAATCGTCCATAACTTATGCAAATGGAGGGTCAATCAGGATAATATTTCCATCGAAATATGCGCCAAGTGACGGACGTTCAACCAACCGTGAATTTAATCGTTGAGCCGGGAATATACGAGATTCTTCCAAAAGCCATTGCGGAAAAGAATGGACTCTTCCCTGTCGAGGAAACAGCCAGACCAGCTGCGATCAGCACCCAGATCATTGGTAGCTGGCCCGTGGCACCTCTTGGACCCTTATTGAAGGATAAGAGCGTGGCCCTTGTTACAAAACTGAACACCCCTATCATAGCACTCTATGCACAAACAGAACGCCGTATCACAAACGCTGCAAGCGTAGCTGCGACCTCGTTGAATGGTCAGCGTACAGGCGTCACACCAAGGGGCTTCGCGATCAAACGGAGTAGAGACAAGATCATTGGGAATATGGTCATCAGAGATCCGGGTGCCAACTGTTTCGACATGCTCCATTAAGAGCTGGCTCAGTTCAGTATTACCTATGCGGAGCGCCCACCATACCAGACTCTGGCCGACGCCGCTCTGCATCTCAACGGCTGCACCGCTAACGATAAGAAGTTTGGCCACATGCAGGTGACCGTTCGCTACTGCAGCAAACAATGCTGTTGAGCCCATCCAGTCCCTGACGTCCGGGTTGACGCGCCCTTCGGAGAGGAGAACTTGCGCTGCTTGGTAGTGCCCATACCTGGAAGCGAAGAAGAGTGCTGTACGGCCAAGGTCATCCGGTTGGCTGGCGTCGATATGAGGAACCCCTAACAATAACGTGACCAATTCGGCGTGCCCATTGAATGATGCCATAATCACTGGTGTCACTCCTTTCTTGTTTGTAACCGTGATATCGGCCCCATTCTCGAGAAGCAGCTTAACCACCTCAACGTGTCCCCTGCCAGATGCCACATTGACCGGCGTCCATCCTGCATTATCTGCAACCATGATATCGGCCCCGTACTCAACAAGTAGCTTGACCACCTCGACGTGCCCATTAGATGATGCTGTATAGACCGGTGTCACTCCTCTCTTGTTTGCAACCGTGATATCGGCCCCGTACTCAACAAGTAGCTTGACCACCTCGACGTGCCCATTAGATGATGCTGTATAGACCGGTGTCACTCCTCTCTTGTTTGCAACCGTGATATCGGCCCCTTATACCCATCT